>OZ024803.1:14418069-14438069 GCA_964017045.1 Omphiscola glabra | reverse complement strand
TTTTCCTGGACCATACTACTTAAAAAAAACATTTTAAAGAAATTTAAAATTATTTCTTAATTAAAAATTTAAAAGACAAAGTATTCATTCGATGTTTATTAATTAATATTCACGATGATATATTTTTTTATGATAAGAATGTAAATATTGATACTTCCCCCCCCCCCCATCGATGAATGTAGAATGTATGCGTGTACGAATTTCAAAATACCTAAATATTTCAGTTTCGGCTTCGGTTTCGGCCGAAAGTCTTGTTAAGCTTTTGGTTTCCGCTTCGGTTTTGGCCGAAAGTCATTTTTTAAATTTCGGCCTGGTTTCGGTTTCGGCCGAAAATCACTTTCGGTCGGTCTCTATTGTGTACGAAGTTTGGTCAAGATCCATCTATTCATATATGAGTATTTGACCTTTTATTTATAAAGCTTATGTAAGGAAAAAAAAACTATTTTGTGGTCACCGGCCCCAAGCGGAATGTTATAAAAAGTTCATAACCTCTACATACATGCATATTTATCCCTAGGTCTTTTCTTTTTCTCAACTTTCATTGACTTGAAGCATCATATCCCCCAAACCTAGTGTAAGCGTCTACCTTTAAGTGTTTCCCCATGGGACCAGACCAGCAGTCGGCTGATCAATCAACGGTGACATCGAATATCTGAGCCGATCAAACTATTTTGGTAACACGAACTGATTTAGGAGATTTCTGTAATGATCTATTATACTAAATATAGCCCAAAGCGCGGCGGTTCTCAAGACCGTGCAAATGAAGGGGATCGTTGGTCTTTTTTATGTGTTGCGTAGGACTAGGGTTCAAAATTGTTGGGGTGGGGGGGGGGGGGGAGGCATGGCTTATTAAAAAAAAAATGACCTTGCATTAAGTAATATAAAAATTAAGCTGGTGAAAAAATTAAGTATCTTTCAAAAGTGAAAGAAAGGTGAATTACGTCACTTGCGTTTCAATTCGATTGGCGGTAGAAGGCAGACAAAAATATGTGAAGAATATGCTTAATGATCTTTTTAAGGGTGTGGGAGGACGTTTTAGGTAAAAGGGTAGGGGTAAAAGGGTGGGGTAAAAGGGTGTGATAAAAGGGGGGAGGTAAAGGGTGTTGTAAAAGGGTGGGGTAAAGTGGTGCGGTAAAAGGGGTAGGGTAAAATGGCTGGTGTAAAAAGGGTAAGGTAAAGGTTGGGGGGAAAGGGTGGGGTAAAAGGGGGTGGTAAGGGGCTTTGGGTGGAGTTTGGGGTAATGGGGTAGGGTAAGGGGTTGTGTGAAGTGGCGGGGCAAAGAGGTGGGATGAAGTGTTAGGGGTGTCGGAGAGACAACCAAATGACAGACGACGCAGTTATTTTAAATTTACAATTACTTTTCTTTTTTCAATTTTGAAAACAACTGGTCAACTAACTTACCCAGTCCTCTGCTTTGGATCAACTTAACATATTTCATTGGATCATTTCAGGCAATTTCTGTTCTTTTAAAAAAAAAAAAATCATTTCAAATATCCAGTTTTACTTGTAGATTTATAAACACATGACTAAATACATGCAGATCGCGTGCCTTGAAAACAGTAATTTAGAACCGCTTATTTGTAAACGCTCCTTTCCCCCGCTACCTCTGAGACCACAACCTGTTGTTTGGTGGACCATTTCGTTCGTGTTCCACCTAAGGTAAGTGTCTGGTTTAATCCCTTACCTAAGTCCGATTGGTAACTCGTCTCGTTTCAGTAACTTCGATCTTTGACTTTCGGGGAGAAAAAATTTAGGAGAACTGAAAAAAAATGAGCTGTTATTTTCGGTAACGAAGTCGGAGATTTGTGTACGGAGAATCATCATTCGGTAACGAAGTCGGAGATTTGTGTAGCTCTGATTTCAAATTCTGGCACAATACAGTGAGATTTCACAGCACAAGTGTCCACCAACAAAATGTTATCGTTATATTTAAAACCAATTTGGTTTTAAAAAAAAAAAATTAAAAAAAATCTGGCCAGTGTAGTGTAAGATTCATTGCACCTGGATTGAGAGTTTCACAGAATAAGTAACTTAAAAGTTGAGCTCAGCAAAAGGAAACAAAATATTTCAAAGAATAAATCTTGAGTCGGAAGTGATGAAACTGTACTATACCCAACACACAGAACTTTTATTCTACAAATCAGAATTTAGAATGTTAACGACCAGATAAAAAGATGTGTCGAACTTTCATTTAGGTTTCTCCGTGCACGTCCAATGCCCGATGACGTGCTTGTAAAACATAAAGCGTGCGGCTTAAAAAAAGAGCAAAACACTTCTTAATCCCTTGTGGTGGGGCGTGGCCGATAACTTTTTATGTCAGGGATCCTCAAACTTTCAACCGAAGGTTATTGAGAAGGAGTTTTTAAAAAAATTTTTTATTTAAAAAAAATAAAAAAATATCCCGATATTTTGTTCTCACAAAGTAAACCAATCCCTCGTTGTCTTTTTCTCAAGTGACCGTCGTGTGACCGTCGTGTGACCGTCGTGTGACTGTCGTTCACTTTCTCAAAATTTGTGGTTTTGAACATTGGATTCCAAACTAGAAAAAAAATATGGAGATACATTAAATATAACTACAGATATATAGACATTTATTTTCATATAACGAACACGCCGATGTATAAGATGTGAGCACTGGTGAAATAAGCCAATCTACTCATGACAAAATTAATGTCGGACAATGTTCCATTTCTCTTTGAAGCAAAAAAAGAAAAGAAACCCCCACCAAACAAACAAACAAACAAACAATCAAACAAACAAACAAACAAATAAACACAACACAACTGGGCGTAGATTGAAGAAGACGCAGCTTTGGGAGTAATTGTTGAAAATGTTTGATAACGTTGTTTTAATTTTATTGTTTTTACATATTTTTTTTACCCGTAGGCCACACACATAAGTCTTTGTCTTGTGTCTGAAATTATCCGCCAAACAGGGCCAATCTGCCAATACCTATTTATGACTTTACAACTGCAAAATATTTATGTTAAGACATATAATACGTTAGGACGTACCAGTGAGTCTGTCTATAAACAGAAAACGAAACCAATCTTCATAGAGTAAGAACGGTTCTCAAAGTAAAGCAGCTGCTTTTTTTTTTTAAACTCAAAGTTGAACATAGACATGCCAATACATACACATACACATACACACGGAGAGCGCTATATGTTGTAAAGTATTGTAAGTACCGCGTTCATCGGCAAATAGAAATTAAATATGCTCAGCTATAAATATACCACATCAAAATAAATATATATTTTTTTTGTAACAATGTCAGTAACGTCACTAGATAACGCTGATCTCGTGAAATAAAATTCTCGAAACTGTGCTAAATGATTTTCTTAAAAATGCCGCAAATGCGATTGGTGCGTTGGATTTTCATTATTTTCACGGAAACAGTTCGTGTATTAACAAATGCAGCATAAAAAGTTGGTGGATCATTAGAATATTAATATCGTTCAGGGGGCGGTGGCGAAGTTCAAGCATTTTCGACGCCCTTCGTTGGACGAGCCATGGCTAGTAAGTTCAAATGATCTAAGTAACAATTCAAGTACACGTAGTCCGAATCTTATTCTTTCGATATCTCCCCACAGCACGAGAGACGCAGTTACCGTGACGTAAGAGCGAAACATGTGCTCACCGTCTCCAACATTCATAGCACGCAGCAGTATCGATGTATAGTAGTTAAACAAGGATCGTGTGTCTTACCATATTATATTAAACAAGGATCATGTGTCTTACAATAAATTATTGAACAAGGATCGCGTGTCTTACTTTAGTATATTAAACAAGGATCGTGTCTCTTACCATAGTTTATTAAACAAAGTGCGCGTGTCATGCCTTAGTTTATTAAACAAGGATCGTGTGTCTCACCATAGTTTGTTAAACAAGCATCGTGTGTCTTACCATAGTTTATTAAAAAAAAGATCGTGTGACTTACTATAGTTTATTAAACAACGATCGTGTGTCTTATCATAGTTTATAAAAAAAAAGATCGTGTAACTTACCATTGTTGATTAAACAAAGATCGTGTGTCTTACCATAGTTGATTAAACAAAGATCGTGTGTCTTACCATTGTTTATTAAACAAATATAGTGTGTTTCACCATAGTTTATTAAACAAGGATCGTGTGTCTTATCATAGTTTATAAAAAAAAAGATCGTGTGACTTACCATTGTTGATTAAACAAAGATCGTGTGTCTTACCATAGTTGATTAAACAAAGATCGCGTGTCTTACCATTGTTTATTAAACAAAAATCGTGTGTCTTATTATAATTTATTAAACAAAGTCAGTGTGTCATGCCATAGTTTTTTAAACAAGGATCGTGTGTCTCACCATAGTTTGTTAAACAAGGATCGTGTGTCTTACCCTAGTTTATTAAAAAAAGATCGTGTGACTTACCATTGTTGATTAAACAAAGATCGTGTGTATTACAATAGTTTATTAAACAAAGATCGTGTGTCTTACCATTGTTTATTAAACAAAAATCGCGTGTCTTACCATAATTTATTAAACAAATATAGTGTGTTTTACCATAGTTTATTAAACAAAGATCGTGTGTCTTACCATAGTTTATTAAACAAAGTGCGTGTGTCATGCCTTAGTTTATAAAACAAAGATCGTGTGTCTTACCATCGGGTAATTCTTGTCTTGAGCCGTGTGGTCGATGGAGACTTCACTCACTTAACTTGTGACGTGCCGCTATTAATTAACGCCCCCTTCCCCCAACCTCTCACCCTGCTCTTGTGACCTAGCAGGTAGACTTTTGATCACCTGCACTATCATGGTTAGGTTAAGTGTACAGACTTTTGATCACCTGCAATATCATGGTTAGGTTAAGTGTACAGACTTTTGATCACCTTCAATATCATGGTTAGGTTAAGTGTACAGGCATTTGATCACCTGCAATATCATGGTTAGGTTAAGTGTACAGACTTTTGATCACCTGCACTATCATGGTTAGGTTAAGTGTACAGACATTTGATCACCTGCAATATCATGGTTAGGTTAAGTGTACAGACTTTTGATCACCTGCAATATCAGTGTTAGGTTAAGTGTACAGACTTTTGATCACCTGCAATATCATGGTTAGGTTAAGTGTACAGACTTTCGATCACCTGCAATATCATGGTTAGGTTAAGTGTACAGACATTTGATCACCTGCACTATCATGGTTAGGTTAAGTGTACAGACTTTTGATCACCTGCACTATCATGGTTAGGTTAAGTGTACAGACTTTTGATCACCTGCACTATCATGGTTAGGTTAAGTGTACAGACTTTTGATCACCTGCAATATCATGGTTAGGTTAAGTGTACAGACTTTTGATCACCTGCAATACCATGGTTAGGTTAAGTGTACAGACTTTTGATCACCTGCACTATCATGGTTAGGTTAAGTGTACAGACTTTTGATCACCTGCACTATCATGGTTAGGTTAAGTGTACAGACATTTGATCCCCTGCAATATCATGGTTAGGTTAAGTGTACAGACTTTTGATCACCTGCACTATCATGGTTAGGTTAAGTGTACAGACTTTTGATCACCTGCACTATCATGGTTAGGTTAAGTGTACAGACTTTTGATCACCTGCAATATCATGGTTAGGTTAAGTGTACAGACTTTTGATCACCTGCAATACCATGGTTAGGTTAAGTGTACAGACTTTTGATCACCTGCACTATCATGGTTAGGTTAAGTGTACAGACTTTTGATCACCTGCACTATCATGGTTAGGTTAAGTGTACAGACATTTGATCCCCTGCAATATCATGGTTAGGTTAAGTGTACAGACTTTTGATCACCTGCACTATCATGGTTAGGTTAAGTGTACAGACTTTTGATCACCTGCACTATCATGGTTAGGTTAAGTGTACAGACTTTTGATCACCTGCACTATCATGGTTAGGTTAAGTGTACAGACTTTTGATCACCTGCAATATCATGGTTAGGTTAAGTGTACAGACTTTTGATCACCTGCACTATCATGGTTATGTTAAGTGTACAGACTTTTGATCACCTGCACTATCATGGTTAGGTTAAGTGTACAGACATTTGATCCCCTGCAATATCATGGTTAGGTTAAGTGTACAGACTTTTGATCACCTGCACTATCATGGTTAGGTTAAGTGTACAGACTTTTGATCACCTGCACTATCATGGTTAGGTTAAGTGTACAGACTTTTGATCACCTGCACTATCATGGTTAGGTTAAGTGTACAGACTTTTGATCACCTGCAATATCATGGTTAGGTTAAGTGTACAGACTTTTGATCACCTGCACTATCATGGTTATGTTAAGTGTACAGACATTTGATCACCTGCAATATCATGGTTAGGTTAAGTGTACAGACTTTTGATCACCTGCAATATCATGGTTAGGTTAAGTGTACAGACTTTTGATCACCTGCACTATCATGGTTAGGTTAAGTGTACAGACTTTTGATCACCTGCACTATCATGGTTAGGTTAAGTGTACAGACTTTTGATCACCTGCACTATCATGGTTAGGTTAAGTCTACAGACTTTTGATCACCTGCACTATCATGGTTAGGTTAAGTGTACAGACTTTTGAAGGGGGTTACAATTTATCATTCTTATTTTTTTGTGCTCACTACAATACAGAAGCACCCTCCCCCCCCCCCACCACCACCACCCTAAACCCGATATGACGCTATAATTAGGGTCAATAAAATCGGATGGCTTTAGTAGAGGGGTCACGTGAATGTCGTGATATTAATATTCTGGGAGTTAAAAAAAAAAAGTAAGAACGGTAGGTGATTTTGTTGAAGAGTTGATAAATGTTTTGTAGTCAGTTAGCTATGTGGTGAAGATAAAAAGTGATATTTGTGTTACTTATTGTGGTTAGTGAGCTGTGGTGAAGATAAAAAGTGATATGTGTGTTACTTATTATAGTTAGGGAGCTATGTGGTGAAGATTTGTGCCTGTTTTGACGAAGGTAGGCCTCTATACTTTTTAGACTAATCTTTCGCGTATTTTGAAAATAGAAATCCATGTTCTAAAAATCTTTGAGAAATTTCAGGAGCCACGCCACGACCCACGTGCCATCCATATTCGCGTAATGGCGGGTCACGTTATGGCGGGTCACGTTATGGCGGGTCACGTTATGGCGGGTCACGTTATGGCGGGTCACGTTATGGCGGGTCACGTTATGGCGGGTCACGTTATGGCGGGTCACGTTATGGCGGGTCACGTTATGGCGGGTCACGTTATGGCGGGGTGTCCTTGCACATTTAAGATGATATTTTTGTGTAGAAATTGCTGTTGTGTTTTTGTTTTTGTTTTTTTGTTTTTTGTTATGTGCTTTAATTTGAAAACTATAAGGTGTAAGCTACATTGTGTAAGCCATATTGTATAAGCCGAATTGTATATTCCACATTGCATAAGCCACATTCTATAAGAATCATTGAAAGAATACAAATGATGAGTGGCATCAGGATAATATTCAGTTTACAAAAGAAATGTTGGTTTATGAGTTGCGTGAAAGCCTCGCTAACGACATGACCTAAATAGAACGGTAATTGATAAACTTTTAACCAAACATTTGCATTACGTTCAGCACTTATGTAGATAATTTTCTTATTCAGGTTTCAAATATTTTTCATAACATTTCTTTCGAAATTTAAAAAAAAAATTAAATATTTCATTTAAATAAAACCAAAAATATTTTTTGGGCAGATATTCTAACGCGAAAATGAAGTATACGTTTTTTTTGTCTTCAAAGAATAGTACATCGCACCTTTTGAATTGCTTTTGTTATTTTCAAAATATAATTATTATTTTAACAAAAAAAAAATATAACAGTAATAATTCAATGAAACTTATGAAAAGATAAAATTCAATCAAACAAGATGAGATTTTTGTTTGTTTGCAAACCTACAATATATAATTTATTATAACGACCGGCCATCCTTATAACTTATTCAATGATGTTTAAATGCGTTCACTAGGTCTGCAGTGAACATCATTTCATAGCGTAACACCTGAGAAGCAGCAGCTGGTGTGCAAAAAGAAGTGCGCCCGTTTGTTGTGTATTGACTTTGGGATAATTTGTCGCCTTTTCGGTAAGTAAAGCTATTGTTTTTAGAAGTCCAACGATTATTATTATTTTAAAAAAAAAAAAAAACCCACGTGAAAGGGAGTTTCAAGACATCTAAAACGGCTGAGTCAGGTGGTCGGAGCACATTGTGTTGTGCAATGTTTGAAATGTTGGCTGGAAGCTTCGAATGGCGAAATTAGTTGAAATTGTATGTGTTATTAGGGCCGAGCGAAGGGAGTGGGGTCGGGTGAAGGGAGAATTCGACCAGAACGCTTTCTTTCAGAGGGCGGCAAAATTGTCAATTTTCTTTCAAACTTTGTCTTTTATATATTTTTTGGGGGGTGGAAGAGGGCGCCTGAATTCAGGGGTTGCCCCAGGCGCAGCTTTCTCCTTGCCGTGGCCTAGAGTTTGATAAATAAGGAGATGCGATAAATATATCAACACATTTTTGGTAGTGGGGTCACCTTCTTAGGCTACTCTGAAAATAGATATTTAAGGGAGAATAATCTAAAATGTATATTCTTCCCTTTCCATCATGTTTGCTGGGTCACTGACATGTACCAAACTAGTCTTGGCCCAGTATCATCATCATCATCATGTCCCTTAGTCCTTGGACCGTTGGGGCGCCACAGATGACATGAAAACAATCCTTCTCCATTTTTCTCGACCTTCGGCACTACGCATAGCATCGCCTAGTTTTAATCCCGTCCATTCTTTGATGTTATCTTCCCATCTTTTTCTCTGTCTTCCTCTTCTTCTCCCCCCTCTAGTTGTGCCCTGCATGATTTCTTTGGCGAGCCCTTGTTTTCTTGTCACGTGGCCATACGATGCTAGTTTGCGCTTTTTTACAGACACCAGGAGGTCATCGTACTGACCAATTACTTGACGAATCCTTTCTTTCCCTTGTTCATTGGTGATATGGTCTCTATAGCAGATGCCAAGAATGCCTCTGAAACATCTCATCTCAATCGCCTTTATTTTACTTTCAAGTTCTGCTGTTAATGTCCAGGACTCACAGGCATATAAGAAAATGGAGAGGATTAATGAGCGCATCAGCCTGATTTTGGTGCTGGGGGCTATAATTTTGTCGTTCCATATATTCTTTAGTGCTGTTGTGGTCTGCGCAATCCTGGCCATCTATTCGGGCTTGGAGCCTTCTTCCGAGACTATTGTTTCTAGGTACTTGAAGCTGTCAACTGTCTCTAATCTCCCCCCCCCCACACCACCTTAATTTCATTGGCGATGCCAGTGGTGCTATTCGTCACCATTTTTGTCTTTTTGTACTGATTTGCATGCCAAAGGACGATGGGCAAAGGACGATGAAGTCTTGTCGAGACTCTTTACTAGGTTGGCCAGCTCTTCTTCGCTTCCAGCAAGTCCATCTTTAATGTCATTCACAAAGCGTAGGTTGTTAATTGTTCTGCGTTTCCAGTGCATCTGACATAATTCTCTCTAAGAAGATGTTGCACAGGGTGGGGGAGAGCAAGCAGCTTTGTCGTACTCCAATCGTGGCCTTGAACCATTCTCCGATGTTATTGTTGAAGAAGACTGCACTGATGGCGTTATCATAGAGACTGCATATCATTCTGGTTAGGTTTGTGTTAATGTTGTAGTGCCTGATGGTGGCCCATAAAGCAGCATGCAAGACCCTGTCGAATGCCTTCTTAAACTCCACAAAGACGTGTTATAGGTTTTGTTGGTTTTGAGGATATTTCTCACATAGTATTCGGAGGTTTAAGATCTGCTCAGTAGTGCCACGGCCTTGCCTAAAGCCCGCCTGTTCTTCAGCAATGATTCTGTCGGCATATGGTCTTAGTCTGTTCAGTATGACCTTAAGCATGACCTTCCTTGGGTGGCTTATTAGGCTAATTGTGCGATAGTTTTGGCATAGCTGTAGGTTACCTTTCTTGGGGAGGGTGATGATGAGAGATTGGGTCCATGATTTGGGCCATTCCCCGGTCAGCCATATTTGTTACACATATTGATTAGGGCATTTATCATTGCTTCACCTCCCTGTTTCACCAACTCGATCGTGATATTATCCACTCCTGCGGCCTTTCCTATGTGGAGTGCTTGGACTGCTGCTTCTACTTCTGCACGGAGAATAAGGAAATTTTCATTGTCCGTTGCTGGGGGGACATTAAGGATCTCTGGGTCTATCTTTATATTTTCATTATACAGCTCTGGGCAGTATTCAGTCCATCTTTTCAGGATATCATTTTCCTCTGTCAACCATTTACCATTTTTATCTTGTATGGTAGTACTACGCCCTTGCTTTGCAGTGGTTAGTTCTTTCACCAGCTGGTATGCCTTTTTGCTATTTTTTTTCTTCAAGCAATTTTCAATGTCGTAGCATTGCTCTTCAATCCAGTTCTTCTTTGCCCTTCTCATAGTGACTCAAATCCTTTTTGATGATTTGGTTAATTTTTCTATACTTATCTGCCCCCTCTGTATCTACCATCTTTGTTTTCTTTAACTGCCTGCGTTTATCACACAGATCGAGGATGTCAGCCTTCACCCATGGTTTTTGGGTTGGTCGATGTTTACCAATGATGTCATGAGGTGTGTCCGTCACAGCTGTGTTGAAGTTATCAACCAGTGCGTCCATGTCTGAAGAGTCGGCATCTATAATGTTAAGCGCTGCAATTTTTTCTCCTATCATTGTTTGGAAGGTTTCTGCTACTTTAGGATCCTTCAGCTTTTCAAGGTCGAATTTGATTCTGGTATATCCCTGTTATTTACCCTCTTTAAGTGTAGCCTAATGGTCGTCATGACTAGATCGTGGTCACTTCCAATTTCAGCTCCTGGGAAGCTGTGAGTCTTTCCAATGCTTATACTAGACCGGAAACGTGTTTGCAACATGATGTAGTCAATCTGATTGTGGTGTTTCCAATTGGGGCTATGCCATGTGGTTTTCCTGGATATTTTATGTGCACCCAGTATGTTGGCCAGTATGAGTTCGTTGAAGATGGCGAATTCCAAGAGCCTCAGGCCTCTCTCGTTTGAAGTTGCGTTACAGTGGCGTCCACATGTTCCTTCCAGTTTGCATAGGCATCTTCTCCTACTTTGGCATTCCAATCACCTTGAACGACAAGAACGTCTTTCTTGGGGATTTGGTTCAGCACATCTTGGAGTTGATGGTAGAAATCCCTTTCTTCATCATCGTAATCTGAAGTTTGTGCATACGCTTGTACGATGGTGATGTTGAACGGTGTTACCTGTAGACGAATAGTGATGTACCGACTCGATACTGGTCGACAGCTCATAATACTGTTCTTAATGTTTTTATGGAGGAGGAAGCCAACTCCTTATTCACGTGTGTCCTCCCGTCCACTAAAATATAGTCTGTGGCCTTCTTGGGTCGATGTTTCTCCAAAGTTTTTCCATCTCATTTCGCACAGACCTAGGATGTCCCATCTGTATCTGTTCATTTCATGCACTAATTCCCCCACCTTGACCGTTTCTCTCAACGATCTCACGTTCCAGTTACCTAGTGTAATGTTATTACTTGCACTGATATTGTTTTTTGGCTGATCAGTAGGATACTTTCCACCTCCGTCCTGGTCAAAGCCGGTGGCCGCGGCCCTTGGTAACCCGGGAAACGGCCCGGTATGAATTGTGAATCTGTTCTTATGTACATGTAGCGAGACTAGATCGGTTGTCGCATGGCGGCGCCCATCCCTCTCCATGCCTATTATAATTAATTATTATTATGTATCATCATGACTAGATCATTTTTAGTATTATCCCTTGCTTTACCGAAGTGCCTACACTCCGTTATATTGTGCAGCGGTATAAACTACACAACTTCCGGTCTCCCAAGACACACATGTTCCCACTTTCGTTAGTCGACCTCGTTTACCTTTTCCGCTTCTAGGTTTTATCCGTTTTCTTCTCCTTTTAATTATTGGTACGTTTTATCATCACTGCTAGCCTGCTAGGCATGTTGTAGTTTGAATTTTCATTTGGGGACTACATCAATTTCTGATGTCAGTCATCTTGTTGTAACCGGAAGTTATACAATTATAAAAGTACATAAAATTATATTAAATTTATAAAAAAATTCGAAGAAGTTAGACATTTATTTACATAATTGCGTACACCCGGGATTCGTGTGTCAGACGAACATGCTGTTTCCATTCATCATTTAGCACGCTTAAAGCATTTCCTGCCCTTGTCTAATAATAAGCTAGAGTTGTTTCCGATTTTCTTTATTTTAATGAAACACTTACTTTTTTTTTTAATGCAAGAGTAACGTAACTTTAAATTGCGCGGCTGTTACCGGGTGCAGTAACTCTACACCTGTTGTCCCAAGCGGGATGGCTACCTAATCCTCAACAAATGGGGAGAAAAATAACCGCACCAAATAACCTAAGCGTCAATTTTGAAGCGAAATATAATTGGACGATAGCTAGACCATGTCATAGACCAAAACTAGACCATGTCACAGACCAGAGCTAGACCATGTCACAGACGATAGCTAGACCATGTCACAGACCAGAGCTAGACCATGTCACAGACGATAGCTAGACCATGTCACAGACCAGAGCTAGACCATGTCACAGACCAGAACTAGACCATGTCACCGACCAGAACTAGATCATGTCACAGACCTGGTGCCTGCATTCTTTTGGTACAGCTCCAGGTCTGTGACTGCTGTCATAAGATCCCCCAACAAAGTACTAGGATAGACGTTTGGGCACTGACACAAGGAGACTTTATTGACACAACTAGACTTTATTGACACAAGTATACTTTATTGACACAAGTAGACTTTATTGACACAAGTAGACTTTTTTGACACAAGTAGACTTTGTTGACGCAAGTAGACTTTATTGACACAAGTAGACTTTGTTGACACAAGTAGACTTTGGGGGTCAATTTGAGCACCAAAAGAATGTTAACGGAGATGGAAAAGGTCAAAGTTCATTTGAACTAGGGCCTTGTTCGTTTTTTATTTATTTTTTATTGAGGATCCGGAAATGCAATAGACATACATTTGTGTATATGTAGGGGGCTTCTGAGCATAAATGCCACCATGGAACAACTTATGTGTTGCTGTGACCTTAGATATTAACACTTTTATATTAAAACTGTGATATTAAAACGGTGCACTAAAATGTGTTCTTTATTCTACGAAAAAAAAGCTAATGACCTGCAAAAACAAATCGTAGAAATTTCAGTGGCGCTGCATAGGGTGGGCGCAGTTCAATCTGAAGAAATCAGACGGCGGCATCATGCGTTTCTTACACTCGCTTTCCGTCTCTGATAATCTACGTAATCGTTGGACATAATTTTGACCGGAGCTCTTGGGATTCTTGAATTAAGTAAACCCACTTCCTGCTTTGGATTTGTTGAGACACTGGCGGAAGCGAGCCTCCCAAACACAGAGAAACGATTCCGAAGTGTTTAAGTTTAAAGGATATTTTAACGAAACATTGGGTTGCTGCTGGGCGAACTGATTGGAGGAGTCGTAAAAATACTTTTGGACACCGTTGATCTTGAAATATTCGGCGTGACCCCAGCATCCCAAGCCAACAAAAACATTTTAAAAAATAAATAAAAATATATAGAAATTAAAAACTAAAATAAATCCTGCAGAAGTTAAAATTTAAAAAATGCAGGGTCAAAGAAAAAAATATTAACTAGACGAACACACACATATATATATATATATATATAAATAAATAAATAAATATATATATATATGTATATAAATATATATATATATATATATATATATATATGCATATATAAATGTATATATATATATAAATAAATGTGATTTATGAGTAACTAAATGTTTTACAAAAGGGGAAAACGTGAATTGCCTATTCTCAACATACAGTTGCACTGTGCTGTCGAATTGAAGTCATGATTTGCTGCCCTGACTGTGCTGTCGAATTGAAGTCATGATTTGCTGCTCTTACTGTGCTGTCGAATTGAAGTCATGATTTGCTGCTCTTACTGTGCTGTCGAATTGAAGTCATGATTTGCTGCTCTTACTGTGCTGTCGAATTGAAGTCACGATTTGCTGCTCTTACTGTGCTGTCGAATTGAAGTCACGATTTGCTGCCATGACTGTGCTGTCGAATTGAAGTCATGATTTGCTGCTCTGACTGTGCTGTCGAATTGAAATCACAATATGCTGCTCTGACTGTGCTGTCGAACTGAAGTCACGATTTGATGCCCTGACTGTGCTGTCGAAATGAAGTCATGATTTGCTGCCCTGACTGTGCTGTCGAATTGAAGTCACGATTTGATGCCCTGACTGTGCTGTCGAAATGAAGTCATGATTTGCTGCCCTGACTGTGCTGTCGAATTGAAGTCACGATTTGATGCCCTGACTGTGCTGTCGAATTGAAGTCACGATTTGATGCCCTGACTGTGCTGTCGAATTGAAGTCACGATTTGCTGCAATGACTGTACTGTCGAATTGAAGTCACGATTTGATGCCCTGACTGTGCTGTCGAACTGAAGTCACGATTTGCTGCCCTGCTTATCGCTGTGACGTGATACTTAAACTCCACCGCCGGAGATTTAATTAGAATTGATTCGTTGACGACCCGAAACCTTCGCATGCAAACGTAACTTAGTGGATTCCATATTTAAAAAAAAAAAATAATAATTATATAATAATAAAAATAAATGCCATCATTAAGTCGTTGTGTCACGGAAATAAATCTGCTCAGGCAAACGATGAGATCAACATTTGGACTTTTCCGCCTTTTTCTTTTTTTTTTTTGGTTGGGGGGGGGGGGGAAGGGGGTGGGGGCAAGGGTGATGGGGACGTGACTGTTGTAATTAGGTAGGATAAGACACGTGAGTCTTGACGCTTTTATTGCCTGTCACAGGTGAGAGGCTCGGAGAGTTACACAAATCCCAGTCTTTAAGGTTTCAACATTTCAAATCCATTTCTTGGTGGAATGTTCGTTTCATCTTTACCATAACTCCAAGATGAAGCCCGACAGTTGTAACATTAATGAATGATTTGTCTGACAGACGGTGGGGTGTCCGATTAGTGAAATATTTGTCTGACTGACGGTTGGTGTCCGATTAGTGAAATATTTGTCTGACTGACGGTTGGTGTCCGATTAGTGAAATATTTGTCTGACAGACGGTTGGTGTCCGATTAGTGAAATATTTGTCTGACTGACGGTTGGTGTCCGATTAGTGAAATATTTGTCTGACTGACGGTGGGTGTCCGATTAGTGAAATATTTGTCTGACTGACGGTGGGTGTCCGATTAGTGAAATATTTGTCTGACTGACGGTTGGTGTCCGATTAGTGAAATATTTGTCTGACAGACGGTGGGTGTCCGATTAGTGAAATATTTGTCTGACTGACGGTTGGTGTCCGATTAGTGAAATATTTGTCTGACTGACGGTGGGTGTCCGATTAGTGAAATATTTGTCTGACAGACGGTGGGTGTCCGATTAGTGAAATATTTGTCTGACTGACGGTTGGTGTCCGATTAGTGAAATATTTGTCTGACTGACGGTGGGTGTCCGATTAGTGAAATATTTGTCTGACAGACGGTGGGTGTCCGATTAGTGAAATATTTGTCTGACTGACGGTTGGTGTCCGATTAGTGAAATATTTGTCTGACTGACGGTTGGTGTCCGATTAGTAACGGAGTCCAAATGTGTATCCACTGCCGCAATCACGATTTCCCCTTTTTAAATTAAAAAAAAAAAAGGGAAACAACCCTTACAACCACTGACATACAACGCCCTGGTTTTAGCAACCATGACATTCAACAACGTTTGAATTGGCAGTTTAACACTGTCATATGTCACAGCAAGGAAATCAATTTATTACGAAATGTTATGACTCTTTTAATATCATTCTTTTTATTGCGTAGTTTGGAATTACTCAAACACTGGTTACTGGACAAGGAAGAAGTTCCAGCAACACTGAAATCAGCGAGTAAATGTTTCTGCTGTGCATGTTCTAGATTCTCTTTATTCTCAGCGCTCCAAGTGTACAAACTCTCCACTGGCCATCACGTTTGCAATGCGCATGCCGAAAAGGTCAAAAGTTTGTGGAGTTTCAGATTTGATCAAAATAATACCTTTCACATGATTATTATATAAGAGTGCAAGTGACTGTTTCTTGCACAGCAAGGATGGTCAAAAACGTGGCAGCCTGTTAACATCAGTTGTTGTTGAAATTTGCATTGACAGTTGAGCATTTTATCTTATGTTAAAATTTTAATATCCTCACGCATGGAAGCCAGAACAGAGCTACAAAGGGGGAGACAGTGAATAGATCTGCGTTGATAAATATGAGTCGCTTGACATTTCCATTATGAGCTGAAGTTCTGTACGCGGTATTGCAAGTGTTTAATTAACACACTCGGTTGGGGAAATATTATGAGCAACTTTAGAATGGCTAAGTTCAGCTCTTGAGTAGTTGTCTTTGTTAAATGATGGGAGGTAATTCTCACCGTCCTTCGCGTTTAACTTCCTGGTTGGCAACGTAGACAACGGATTGATCCAAGAAACACTCGGTCAAATCTTAGTAGGATTGTAAATATAATTTTCTCAAGACATTATTGTTCTTATATAGATTACAACACACATAATCTTGAGATATTAATGAATGAATGAAACATCTCCTAGATTTAACCGGACTTTTTACATTTATTTTGAAACCTTTCTAGAAGATTATTTTTTTATCTTCTCACTTTGTTTTATTTAGTGAAATTAGTTTGTCGTTATTGTTACACAAATAAATACTTGGTAATGCCGGTTGAGTGTGATGATCTTGATGTAGCATAATGCCGGTCTAGTGTGATGATCTTGATGTAGCATAATGCCGGCTTAGTGTGATGATCTTGAAAAAGTTTAATGCGCAAAGATACACTTATTCAAACAGCCCCCACTGATTGCATTTATTACAAATAATTATAACATCAGTTGAATTTTGATCGTGCGATTCTCAAAACGTCCAGTCGATAGCGCTTACCACACATCATCTTCCCACCGTCCAAGTCCCACTTCCTAAGGTCCGAATGACCACCACTTCGTCCACTCCATGTTCTCTGCTGACACAAGTCATTACACGTATTGACAGTTGCCAAAACTTGGGTCCATTTCGGGTCGCACGGGACCGTAGTCTGGAACCGGATTCAACGAGCCAACTGGTCTCTGCGCGGGGATCTAGTTTCACGTCTCGCTATATTGGCACTGTGATCCGAGCTCCGTGTAGGAATGCCGCTGCAGCGCGTGGTCAATGCTACAACTGTAGTGTCAATAGGTAGACGAGGTGTCGGTTTCCTTACACTTGATACCAACAATCACTGCACCGTTGAACACCAGTCCCCGCCCTGAAGTCAAGGAGGGCATGGTATTAAATTAAATATTATATATTAGGTTTTGGAGAACACATGAAGCGTTTTTTGAAAAAAACTACAACACAAAAACACAAAACAAAGCCACAAAAAAAACAAAAACAACAACAATAGCAACATTCCCCAGTGTTGTAAAATGTTATCGGACTCCAACGCTATAAGTAAAAAGGTGTGTCCTTATGGAAGTGAGGTTTTACGACATCTATCGTGGCTGGCTTGTGTGCTTGAGTGATATACTTAAATACAATTCATTGCGTTTAAGTTTAAATGTTCTATTTTGAAAATTAGTTTCTGATTCAGGCTGTTCTTCATTATGCTACCAATAAATATGTACACAAAAATCTATAGGCAAAAAAAAAAATTCCACTTTTGTGGATCAATTAAAAAAAATAATCTTTTATTATCGGAACAAGTTAAAATCTCTTTTTGTTTGATATAATTATTAATAACTTCTATCTTTCTCTATTAAAGAAAACTTCACAATCGTCCATGTTAATCACTGCCTTGACCCTCGAGTCCATACTGCATATTCACGTCTGACACCATGGTTCTGTAGAGATGAAGTCTGATACTCAGCATAGTTTGACGTTACATTTGAATATTTCAAGGTTTGATGGATCGGTAGTTTAGTGCGTCTCTAAATATAATTACCGACAATGTGAAAGCGGAAGAGAAATAAACATGGCCGCCAGGATGTCGCTTGTTAGAATTTGTTTTCTTACTTTCATCGTCACTGTCAATGCTATCTTAAATATGCTGGTCTTTTAATACTAGGCTGTTATAACTACTGTCAATGCTATCTTTAATAGGGTGGTATTTTTATACTAGGCTGTTGTAGCTACTGTCAATGCTATCTTAAATAAAATGTCTTTTTAATTA
This sequence comes from Omphiscola glabra, assembly GCA_964017045.1. NCBI lineage: Eukaryota > Metazoa > Mollusca > Gastropoda > Lymnaeidae > Omphiscola > Omphiscola glabra. The sequence goes on along the minus strand of OZ024803.1, from coordinate 14,419,772 downwards.
CCTGAATTAAAAAATGTCATTTTTGTAATCGTTCCTCCTTATTTCGAGATGCGTAATTCAGGACCGCCGTTTGGGGGGTAGTGAAGGGGGCCCCGACTACCAAAGGCCAAGAGCTGTGATGCCCTCACAAGTTGGCTTTTGTCTTCCGAAATTTTTGGTTGGTGGCATCTGGCGTTGGGTTTAGCTCTTTGGTTTTATCCTCACCCCAGAAATAATAATAATAATAATAATGAAGTTTATTTGAGAAATTTGAGAAATCACGCTTCATTCCCAAAGGCTCGAAGCGCGTTACAAGGTTCGATGTTCGAGAGGCATCACTGCTGCCAGTTAGGCGCATGTGAACTCCATCTCCCCATCTCCTGGGTTTGAATTCAGAGTTGCCTTCTCTTAGATGAGTTGCCGTCCAAGGTTAACGAGTCCCATCCACCCGGGAATTGCCGGAATGTTTCATTGTATCAATGTTATCCGCCTATCGGGACTCCATCGCCGGGTTTGAATTCAGAGTTTCCTTCTCTTAGATGAGTTGCCGTCCAAGGTTAACGAGTCCCATCCACCCGGGGTACTGGTGGTGTGTTTGCTTGACTGGGCTTTGGCGGGGATTGAACTCCAGACCATCAACTTGAGATTTTGCTCAGTTTAGACCACTCGGCCACCCAGCACCCACTAAATAGAATATAGGCTGAGTCAAGTTCTTCCGGCTACACTTACCCATAGCTAGGGACAGCACCAGATAAGAGTTAAGCAAGAGGCACGCAGCGCTACCAATTGGCCACGAGCCGACTACAGGCGTTACTCTTTTCAGGCTATACTTCATAAATCCCGTATCTTCTGATAGTTTCAGTTGTGTACTTCAATATTGAAGTATCTTTCAGGTGATGTGATTTATTGATGGTCATAATCAATGTCTCATCAGTTCTATTAACCTACGATGGACTTTCATGACTACTGCCCGTGGCGAAGCGTGTTCCTGTTTGCCAACAGCTGCAGCGACGGAAAAGCAGAGCTATTGTAGGGGGTTGCAGTTGGGGTGTGGGGCTGCATTTGTCCAAACGACCTAGAAGAACAATGAAGTCATTAGTGTTATAAACATCACAAGCATTGGCGTCACAATAAGATGGGAACCATTGGTTCTCGCGCATTTTTTCCGTGAACATTTGTGATTAAGTTTAAATGTTTACATTTGTTTTCTTCTTAAAAACCAAAACCAAACATTCAGTCATGTAGTTTAGAATGCATGTTATAAGTGTATCTAAGCTAAGAGCAGGTATGTTATAAGTGTAGCTAAGCTAAGAGCAGGCATGTTATAAGTGTAGCTAAGCTAAGAGCAGGCATGTTTTAAGTATAGCTAAGCTAAGAGCAGGCATGTTATAAGTGTAGCTAAGCTAAGAGCAACTAAACATAATTTAACAAAGTGATTCTTTCAAGTCATATTGAGCCTGAAAAAAGTGAAGTTTGTAGACCGGAATAAATGCCGATCCATATCAAACATATCTCGTTATCCTTACATAACATAACACTAGGTGTCAGTGAAATATCCATACTTTCTATTTACTTATAACAGTCGGAGGGGGAAAAAAGGTAACAAGACATAATTTGTTAAAATTAAAACAAATTTCATTATCGGAAAACAAAACAAACAACAAAAGCAACAACAACAACAAAAACAACAACAAAAACAACAACAACAAAAACAACAACAACAA